>JAJJWW010017779.1:0-22075 GCA_023531295.1 Papaver armeniacum
AAAAAAAAATTTAGAATTAAGCTGTCCAAGATCAACTTCTACAATTTTCTTTTGGGGAGAGGGCCGTCACTGATTTCAAGATACAAACTTTTTTCTTTTTTTTTTTGGACTTAAAAGGGGAAAAATTGAAAAATATTATTGATAAAAAGGAAAAGGGAAACAAAAGAAAGGCTCTTGAGAGCAAGCTATGAGTGGGGAGACTATAACCAAAGACTAAAAACCAAAATAAATTGAAAAAAATGAGTTTACTCCGTAGTGCGACGCTACGGTGGGAAAACCAAATTTGGCGGGGCGCAACTTTAAGTTGCGCCCCACTATTTATTTTTATTTTCCAGAAGTTGCGCCCTTTTTTTTTTTTTTTTTTTTTTTTTTTTTAAATTCGGGCGTAACTTTGAGTTACGGCCGATCATCAGGCGCAATTTAAAGTTGCGCCCCAATCAGACACAATTTAAAGTTGCGCCCCAATTTTTTTTTTTTTTTAAATTCGGGCGTAACTTTAATCTGCGCCCCATCAGGCGCAACCTTTAAACTTCGCCCGACCAAAGACCAAACCAAAGACCAAATATAGTTTGGTTTTGGTTTTAGTATGGTATTTGCTCTTTACTCCTCTCCGTAGTGTCTGGGTTTCGACCAAATTTTTAGTTTTAGTCGACCACTGTGGTTGCTCTGAGCGAAACACGAGGTAGTGTGAAACAAAACCACTCCAAACTGCAACAAAGACAAGACATCCCTTCCAACAAACTTAGACAAGACAACCCATTGGGCCGAAGGAAACACACGCTAAAAACAACATGCTAACAAACTAAGAACCGTTTTTTGGGGACTACTCAAAAATGGTGGGGGACTACTTTTCATTTTTCGGGGTGGATATTTGAAGTAATAATGAGTCAACCCTTATCTAAGATTTTTTTTAATACCAAACTTGCCCTTGATAATTAAATTAGTGTAATGATTAGTGAGATTAAATTGATAGTTGATTTTTTTCAAAAGTAGAATTATTGAGAGGGAGAAAAAGAAAATGAAGGTGAGGGTTTTGGAAGAAAAAAAGTTAAGATCTTTTTCTTTAAGAGCCACAACAAGAGTATGATGTTTTGGCTAATCTTTTTCTTTACTCACGGATACTTCGAATTTAGTTAATGGTGCTTGAATTGGCCAAAGTACATTCCTAAAAATGAACAATTAACAAATTGATTTCAGTTTTGGTTAAAAAAGTTTGGCTACAACATCTGAAGAACAGGTAGCCGAACTCACCTGCAAGTGTAGTTCGGCTAATATTTCTGAGAACACAGGTAGCCGAACTAAGCTTTAATGGAGTTTTTTCTTTCAGAGAAAAGTTCGGTTAGGAGAAGAAAATTGTGACGTAACCGAACTAGGAGTTCGTCTAGGAAAAAAAATTGCGACGTAACCGAACTCAATATGAAGGTTTTTCAGAGAAAAGTTCGGTTAGGAGAAAAAAATTGCAATGTAACCGAACTTGTTGTGGCGTAACCGAACTTTTTGCGACGTAACCGAACTATAAGTTCGGCTTGGACTTTTTTTTTCCGACGTACCCGAATTTTTCTGTGAAAACAAAAACCTCCTTTAAAGTTGAGTTCGGCTAGTTCGAAAATAAAAATCACATAATTCCTAGCCAAACTTCTCTCTGTAACTTCTATTTTCAACTCATTTTGATGATTACTTCTCATTTTTTCAACGGAAAACGAATGAAAAGTAATGGGTTTGTTATAATTTTGTTTTGTTAATGATTTAAATTAATCTATATATAGAGGTGGGGTGGTGGTGATTTGAGGTGGTCGGTGGTGGTAGGTGGTGCTTGGTGGTGGTGAGCGGCGGTGGTGATAAGAGGAGGTGGTTATATATATATATAGGTGGTGGTGATGGTGATGGTGATGGTGATGGGAGGAGGTGATTATATATATAGGTGAAGGGTAGGTTAGTCATTTTCACACTTTAGGACACCCCTTATAAGTATATGGTAGAAATTCCTATCACAAAGTAGTCCCCCACCATTTTTGAGTAGTCCCCCAAAAACGGTTCCAAACTAAACAAGTCAGCACACCCAATATTAACAAACTAAGCCTTCCTAGAGTCCATGAAACTTTCACAGTTCAGTCTTTGTAAGCTCACGTTGAGTTCTTTTGGGAGCTTTTTCATTTAGAGAGGAAAATCCCCCAAAATTTCCAACATTACAGTCTAAATCTTTTGAATCATCTTCAAATATAACCTTTAAACTATGGTCTTTGCCTTAGATATAACTCCTTTTTCCCTACCACCTAAAGGGACATTAAGATTAACACTCTTACTTGGATAAAATAACTTAGTTCTATTGATAGGAAACTTGCTTTCATCAATAAAGTTACTGTAAATCATGAAAGGATTTCTCTTAGACGATCCTTTCATGATAGTGTTTTTCTTAGGTTTTATTCCAGTCCATTCTCCCTGCGAAGAATGTGAAGCTAAAGATGTTACATTTGTAAGCTAAAGATGTTATATTTGTAGTTGTAATATAATCTTCATCCTTGTCTCCGCTAATGTCTCTGCTACAACACCACCACACTGTCCTTTGGGAGAACATTTTGCAGACACTTCATGAGATTTACACACATTAATCATCTTTTTCTCCTTGATTAATATGAAATTTGATCCACATAATTTAAATAATAGCATGTTATTCCTTATAGGAACTTTCATACCAAACAAGAGAAAGCTTCACTTCTTAATATATCTTCCATTGTTATTAGAAATAAAAACTCGTGCAGAAATATAAGGTGCTTAATGACAACGAACCATGAAAGATAATTATCATTCAAGTTCTTATTATCGACAATTATCATTATAACCAGGACCTTCGTAATAAAAGCAGTAACCGTCTGTATGTTTGTCTTCAATTTGAAAAGTATAGCAATTTGGATTTGTTACGTACGTCTTAACATCTGAGGGGTCTTTGGATTCGTTGTTTTCATCAATTATTTGAATATGATCAAATAACTGGATATTCTGAGACCTCCTTCTGAAGAGAAATGACCACTACCCATTTGAGTCATAGTATGTTGTCCTTTAAATTCCATATTTGTGATTTCTCCACCAAAATCTATTCTTGTTGAAGTATTTGACAACTGGGTGAATAAATAACTTGAATAATATCCCACGTGAATATTTTGTACTTGTACCCACCAATTCCCACTATTTTGGTCCTGCAAAATTTTTAAATGTCAATTTTTGGAATAACCTTTTGCAAAACAATACGAGACATTAATTACTTCCAGTTTCTTACCTTGTGTATATTGAAAGTTGCATCTTGGTTGCCTTTGAAAGTGGATACTTCAGAAAACTGCAACCAAGGGTGATTTCTGAGGATGTGTGCACAAAGCCATAACATTCAAGGTTGGAGCATTTATTTTTGTATTTATCACGCTGGAAAATAAATTAAAAAATTAACTTATTTATTCATTCTTTCGTAAATAATACTGAACAAAAGTATATTGGGCTTTGGAATTATCCTTCGATATAATAGATTCTTATTATTTTCCCCTCATGTAAAATGCAATAACTTTTAATTAACATCCTTCTTATGCGGGAAGTAAATAATATGTTTATAATAATAATTTAATATCAATTAGGAACAACAATTTTAATTAAAAAAAACGGGAATCCTAGTGTTATTCTGGGATAGCGTTATAAACTAGCGAAGATCATGAGATTTGGTACTATCTTACATGAGGTACAACTGTCATAACAAAAATAATTGTAAAAAACTCCCCATCACTTGGTATTTGCTTTCGTTCTTTCGCTGTTCTTCCCATGGTTTTGCTCTTTAACTTTGCATTCTCTGTAACTTTTTTGTTTCAATGTGGAGAAAGTGAGAGTGAAAAGAATATAAACTTGGTGAAACTTCCATTGAAATCATCAATTTCATATTTAGACGCCATGAATGGGAAGGAATAATCAAAATCTTTGTTCCAACTGATTTTACCTGGAAATGTTCACAAACCCACCCTTCAAATAGTTTTTTGCAACAACCCGTATTTTGAATTTTCCATCCATTGTTCTAACTGAAGTTGATATGAGACCGAAAATCAATACTAATTTAATTTGGAAGAAAGATCAAATTACTCTCTATTTTGCTTGTAAAATTAATGATATAATGACTACCTAATTGACTTTAAAATTTTGCAAATCTTCTGAACTGTTCTTGCCTTACTAAAATTTGGATACAAATTATGGTTTCTCAATTGATGAACTCATGTTTTAAGTCTTTACTTTTTTCTTTTTTTCCTTTGAGTTTTCTCCATTCAAAACACGGAACTTCCTTAATCAGAGAAGATAAACGAAATTTTGTCATAGGGACCTGCAATCTAAAACCAAAGAGTATTTAAAGGATCCGTTTGTAATTAGAAAACAAATGTCTTTTGAAAAATGGAGATAGATTACTCGATCCATTATACAAATAGCACAGTATAACAAATTAAAAATAAAAATAAATATAAAAATGATACTCTAATAATAACTTAACCTTGGATGCATCCACTTCAATGGTATTGAGATCATATCCGAATTATACCCAAGATTTGAGATACACTTAGTTGACTTGGTATTTCCATGATCGGGTTCCAAAGATTTATTTTTGCTTGTGCTCCTAACAAATTTCCATGCGTCGTAATTGTCGCGTACTATAGTGTATTTAAGCACGTATAAAAACATGTTTTTAAAAAATTATTACAACCATTATACAAATAAGAAACAAATTAATAAAAAAAAAATCACAAAAATAATAATAACAATTGGCTTGTGATTATACCTCATGGACGTCTATTATCACGATTGATTGTAATGTATTATGAAATGCCTTAGAATGTAAAAGTTTTGGACGGCGATGTTTACGCAAAAGTGTTTAAGGATAATCTTTTGTAATCCTATGTACAGAGATAGATCCTTATGGACACGTTCCATACTTATGCCAAGTTTGTGTAAGTTGAAGTGTGCCGAGGTTATGTAATTTTAATTTCTTCGGTTGCATACTTGGTATCCTCTGTTTCACATGTATGTACCAATAAAAAAAAAGTTCTCTTTTGAGTTTGATATAAAAACATATAATACCGTATATATAATGAAGAAAAAAATAACCACTCAAACCTGTATCGTATTGTTACGAAGCAAAGGATGATTAAAATAAGGTTGCTTGTTAATGTCATAACAATCAATGATCTCATCTTTGTCAACCTACACGATATAAATAAATAAGTATATAGATACTTTAGTAAGTATAAAATAATTGTTTACTGTATAAACAAATATAAACTGCACCTTAATTGTTTTGATTATTCTTTCTGCTCTCCACCTCTTAAGTGATAGTTTTTCCTTCCTGGAGCCGCCAAAAAGGAGAAGATCTAACAAGTCGGAGGCTGGTGTTCTGGAAGTAGCCTATAAAAGTAAGTTGTTTTTCATTTTTTCTTTAGGAATAGTGCTTCCTAATTCATGCTTCTTTCTGAAATTCTTTTATTCTAATTTTCTAATTTCCTTGTTACCTGATGGTCTCCATGATCTAAGTAGCATATTGTAAAGGATATTAATCCCATACTCTCTTCTTGGGATATATTTATGAGTTTTTGAAGTCGTTACTAGATATTCTGGGACAAAATATGAAGCAATTTGATCAATTTAATTTCACGCATTATGCCCTCTTCAAAGTTTTGGAGAGGCATATTGTCAAACAACCTAAGTGCAATATCATAATCAGATCATTTTGAAATTTGATGAATAAAATGATCAACAACCAACTTAACATTCTCCGGAAGTTACATAATACCATATTTGAAAGATAAAAATTTAACTAGATGACTGCTGTCACGGTGGGGCGGCCGACCGAAAAATTGACATTTCATCAAAACCTAGAGTTTATGATTTCCCTAAATTATTTCACTACAAGTCTTCAATCACTACTAGAATTTTCTCATAAGCTCTATTTTCTAAAATAGACTAATCTATGATCTACATACTGTCTAATTCTAAATTTCTAATTATGAAGAGAAATTCTCAAAATGAATTTTTCTTCACAATCATTTTTCCAGGAAAAGCTAAATTACAAGTGAACATACCTTGTTTATTTATAAAATTCTATATCTAAAACATACTATAAAAATCACACAACAAAAATTCTAAGCAAAAGTGAACATACCTTGTTTCTGACACCTCTACAGCTGGTGAATTAAGATCCAAATTCATCATTTTTCTCTGAACATCCCCTGACATACTTACAAATTATCTCTGAAAACTCGTGGTGAATATACTAAAGAAATTCGTGTAATGCAGTTGGAGGAGAAGAATTAGTTGCAATTGAAGAAGCCATTTGAAGGTTTCTAACAGAATTTGGGTTTTTTCAAAAAGAAGTAAGGGTTTTCTTAACAATCTTGTTATATGGGATGAAGGAATTATTAGAGGGACTGAATCTAATATGACAAAAAGGGTCATTACATGGTATTTTGAAGTGCCCCTTATCCAAAAAAAATCTGAAAATTACTAATTAAACCTTACGTAGTTTAGTGTTGATAATCTAGTTTAGTGTTAAAGATTAATTTTCACTTATATTAACTATACATCAAAACAAAATCATATGTTTAGAGTTAAAAAACAAAATTTATAAGAGAAGTAAAGAAAAACTTTTGTGATATTTGTGAAACCCTAGATTTTGATTTACTCAACCAAAATGAGTGATTCCAGTGACAAATTTGAGATGGGTGAATCTCTAAATGATAGAGAGAACAAATAATACATACCTCTTGATGGAGATCCGGATATGGAGTATTTGTTAGATGGTAGAGATGTTTTAACCCAAAGTGAAGGTTAATCTCAATCAATTGAAGAAATTAACCAAAAAAATGAAGAACCAAAGCCTCAAAATGACCAGGTATACATCTAAATTAGTTCTCATTAGCTTTTTGTTTCTCAAAATTATCTAAAGTATGTAAAATAAATCAAAACTTTGAAATTTTCAGAAGAACTTACGGTTGGTATTTTGCTCGTAACAAATCGTAAGTCGCAGTTACGGTTTGTAAAAGATGGACAACCAACTGTAACTGGTTAAATTTGGGGAAACCCGGTTGGTAATCAATTTTTCAATATGAACCATAACTTAGTTAAAGTAGTTTATGTCGCTATGTAGTTACGAAACGTAACTCATCATGTGCATGTCAGTATTTACTGCGCCATTTACGGTTGGTAATTTGCAAATCGATATCAACCGTAACTTGTTTTACGATTGGGTATTAAAACAAGTATGTGTGGGCATTAAAAAAAGTGAAGTTATTCTAGTAGAGGGATATACTCCAAAGGTGATTATTACCGACAAGGAACAAGCTTTGTTAAATGCAATAAAGAGGGTTTTCCCGGAAGCTCATAACCTTCTTTGCACGTTCCACTTGTGGAATAGTATTGAAAGCAAGTGCATGCCAAAAAAAGTGAAATTGAGAGAATAAATAAACTACCGTTACATCAACAAGAGGAAGCCAAATAGAAATTTAAGAAGGATGACAAGTTGGCGGAATTAAAATGGGATAGTTTCAAATCGGAGTGGGGAGCGTTGACATATTCCATCACCGTGGATGAATATGAGGATAGAGCTCATATGTTAGTGGCTCATTTGAAAAGAAGTTATCCAAGTGTTGTGAAGTATTTGTCGGATAATTGGTTGGATCCGCACAACGAGAAGTTTGTAGCGGCGTTCACTAACCAATATATGCACTTTGACAACCAAGCTACAAGTAGGTGGAGTCATCTAACAAGAGAAGCTTCATAGTTGTAATGGTGGGTTAGTTACGGTATTCGAAGCCATGGATGCGTATTTCCGCCGTAATCATGATAGAGTTACGGAGTCTTTTGAAAAAAGCCGAATTAATAAACACACCAAATGGTTAGACAATTCGTGGCTAAGGCTAATTACATTTAAAGTTTCGCACCGCGCAATTGATAAGATAATGTATGAAGTACAAAATTTTGAATTGGAGGATTATGGAGAAAAGTGTGTTTGTTCAAACATGACAATTTGGACTCCCATTTCGGCTTGTTATAGCCACATACCAAAACAAAGTGATCCCGATTGAAGATGTTGATCCCTTTTGGCAACAATTATCATTCCATGAAACTATAGTTGAACAAGATTTTAGACAAACGTTTGCCGATGCCGAGATTGGAAAAGCGCTAGCCAAGAAATTTGCTACACTAAGCCGAGACCAAAGGAAAATATGGTTGAGTAACTTGAGAAATTTCGTAAATCCACAAACTAGCACTACACCATATGGCCCAATTTGAGATTTGAATCTGAGTCTGGAGTTTGTATTTTAACATACCTATTTCACATCATTGGGGTATTTATTTCCTGTATGTTTCCACAACTGTTAATTCACTTTCAGAACTGAAAACTGTCTTTTGAACTTTTTACTTTACATATAGTACCAGGTTTCTAACATTTTTCATTATTTTTATTGTCTCTCTTTGTAGACTGACTTGGAAATCTGCAGAAGAAGAAAAGGGAAAGATCGAAACATGATGCTCCAGTAAAGGTATATGTCTGGAAATTGTGCCCATTTGATCTTGTCCTGTTTTTGCATGCTCTCGTTCTTTGGTATGTAAACTGACTCCTAGAGATGTTCTATTTACTTCAGGTTGCATTATAAGGAAATCAAGAATAAAGAGTTCGATAAGCATAACGATTTGAGTGAACAAGTTGAAGGTAATTTCCAAAATTATTTTGGAAAATGTATCCACTGCATATGCATGATGAAGTCAGGTGAAATTGATTGAACAAGAAACCTAAAATATGCTCAACTTTGATCCCAAATTGTAGAGCCAAACCTGATATCCATAGTTTATTTTGTTAAAACCTGATATCCATAGTCATCGGCACCTTATTAAAATAAATCTGTAATTTTATTGATTGATTAAATAATGGTTTCATATTCGATAGGGAATGGAGTGGCTGGATACCTGTATTCTGGTGCAGGAAATCAAATGTGCAGGAAATTTTGAATATATATATATATTTTTTTAAATCTGATTTTTATTTGAGACGGATATAAGTGTCTCTCAATAATTTTTTTGCGTCTCTTTAAGTGACTAGAAAAATAAATTTGGTTCACTTACTAAGCCGTCGGTAAAATTTATGCGACGCATACAAATGTCTCAAAAATAATTTAAGAGACGTTTATAAATAAGCGTCTTTAACTACGTCACAAAATATTCCCTACGCCAAAATTGAGACACTTATATGTGTCTCAAAAAATAAAGGCAACACTTATACATGTCTCAAAACCGTCGATTTGGTGTAGTGTAGGTATGATATCATGGAACCACCAATTGGGAAGAGTAAGGGGAGGCCTCCTACAAAAAAAAAAGTGGTACATAGGAAATAAAAAAGCAAGAGAATTGTCGGAAGAATCAAAGAAAAGAGATCCTTCGGGTTATGAATGGTTGAGAAAGGAATATGAAGCGGAGGATGAGATGGAAGAGGATATTCAAGGTAGAAACAAACGAAAAAGAGGTAAAGCGGATAAAGGAGAACCAAGTCGACCAAATGTACAAGAAAAATATATCGAGCTACCTACTCAAGAAAGTGCAACAAGCAAAATTGATGTTAAAGGAAAAGGTACGATATTTCGCTACAAACAATCACAAAGAAGCATAGTTGTTGTTAAAGGAAATGGTTGCAAAGAACATGGAAAAAAAGATGATGGAGTTAAAGGTAAAGGTTCATATGAAACTGGACCAAGCCATAGAGAAGCAAAAAATTTCGGTTCCGCGGTTTCCTCCCATGAAAGTTCAATGAAAAGACTTGTTGGTAAAGTTGGTGTTAAAAAATTAGCAAGGAACAATGTAAAGAGTCCGATGGTTGAAAAAATTACGTCAAGTGGTGATAAGGAGACGATTCATATAAAAGGAGTGCCTAAACCACCACCTAGAGATGAGAATGATCGATATACCCGGAACCATTACATTATCTATGAAAGTTACCTTGTTTTTTTCCGCGACTGTGTTCGTGATTATATCAAGGCCACAAAAGATGTTCATGGTGATGGGAATTGTGGTTACCACATCTTCGTGGATCGACTTGGACCTTTTGAAGACTCTAAAGAGTGGGATTGTGACCAAGTTACTTACGTAAGGCAAAAATGCTTATTGGAACTACATGGTCACCGCGACTTCTACAAGCCAATGATGAGAGTTGAAAGAAATGAAACTGATGAGGTGTTAAATGAGAGCTTCGCGGAATGGGAAAGTCGGTTAAACGGTAATATATGTTTGACAAGCGAATATTGGATGTGCATGCCTATATGTGGCCAATTACTCACCAACGCATTCAATTAAGTCGTTCATTTAATCTCCAGAGATATGAGCCTATCATTTGCACCAATAATATTACCACCGTTTGACGAAGATTTGTCAACAAAAAAAAAACAATTGTGTTTGGGCACGTGCAAGGAAATCATTACATCAGCCTCCGATTGAAAGAAGGAAGCCCATTACGTCCATTGAGGATGGAATTTTAATGTGACGGTGAACTCCCCAAGTCTTGGTGCAATCTATTTTAGGAAAGGATTGAATTATGGAAGGCCATAATGTTGTCAAGGCGTGGAACCTCCTAATTCATAGTTATGACTGGTGATGAACATGCGTAAATGTTGTGAAGGGTGGTGAAAAATATTTTATATTTTGTATTTTGGTATTTTTACTAAATGTGATGTGATTAAAAGTGACGATATCATATCTATTTGAAAAGGCGAGGGTACCCAAATATACCTCAAGCTAAAACCTTTCCTACCTATAAGTCCTTTCTCCGAAAGTGATTGTCTATGGACTGAGTCGAGACAATACAACTAATCGGTTCACACTTCGTGTGATCGTCTATGGATACGAGATCGAGACAATACAACAACGAAGTATGTTTACTTGATACAAAGGTTTGGACTTAACCAAACACAATAGGATTGCTTATCAAGTAAATAGGAATTAACGTTTGTGTGATTTACTTTAATTATAATAAAACAATTATAATGCGAAAAATAAAAGTAAATGACACAGCAAGATTTTGTTAACGAGGAAACCACAAATGCAGAAAAACCCTGGGACCTTGTCCAGAATTGAATACTCTCAGGATTAAGCCGCTACACAAAATTACATCTAACTTCGCATAGTTGAGACCAAGTAACTAGAGTTAATTAGCATTTGGGTCCTAAATTTTGGTATAGTAGAGGATTTGGGTCCTAAGTTTGTCCATCTTAGTATTTGGGTCGTTGACCCGTTAGTCAACATAGTCAAGTAACCAAACCGTTTGGTAAGTTAAAATTACATTTGCCTCTCCGTTAAATTTTGATAAGTTATTTCAAGGAAAGGCTCCAACTTCATCTTACGTTTATAATGGAGAGTATATATTCCTTCTGTAGCAATTGATTTCGTAATCATCCTTAGTTTTATAAGTCCAAAGACTCCAAACCAAATCGGTGTGCGTTAAGATGTGTTGGAAGATATTACAAAATGATATTTTTATCAAACTAAATCTACAGCACCAAACGGGTGGGAGATCGATCCATGTAGAATGGACTTCTAACCTCAGTTATCGGTCTGTACCTGTGATAGGTGTAGAATACACCGTATTTATTATCTAGTATTTATGCTTTCTTTGCGAGTTTTCTTGTAAATTATGTATCTTATGTTTGGTTTTGAGTTATTAGGTGCAATGGAGTCATTTGGAGCGAAAAAAGAAGTGGAAATAGCTACAAAAGTGAAGTCACAAGTGGAGAAAGGCCAAAGACCAATTGGAACTCGTTCAAATGCAAGATTTCTACTTTTCATTGTGTAGAGGACGAGAAGAGGAAGACTAAGGGCTAAATGGTCATTTCATAGAGAAGTGCTATTGTCACCCCCGCTGTACGTTAAGGGGTAGTCATTCTGTTAAGGGACAACTCTATCTAGAGGAACACTAAACACGAGAGAGCTAAGGTTAAGGGTGGTCATTCAGGGGTGCCCCTTATCACTTATCGGAGGGTGCATATATCCAGGATTATTCCTACACCTAAACCTAAATCGAGAAGAAGTTATTTCTTCTTATCATCTTCCGATACGAAAGGCGGCCATGGAGTTCGAGAGAAGCTGAGAGAGATTGGGAAGGAAATCGAGTTATTGTGCTCGAATTGATGAGAGGGAA
Source organism: Papaver armeniacum (assembly GCA_023531295.1). Lineage (NCBI taxonomy): Eukaryota > Viridiplantae > Streptophyta > Magnoliopsida > Ranunculales > Papaveraceae > Papaver > Papaver armeniacum. Next base: position 12,194 of record JAJJWW010017779.1, read on the forward strand.
AATCGAAGAAATGGGGATGGCTACTTTTCCGTTCAACCGTGAGAATTGAAACTGGGTTTACATTCCAGGTGAAAAATCATCTAAGTACCGAGAGCTGTTGCCATTGAACTAGAGGCAGAATGAAGTATGAATTTCAGAATCGAGAAGGGAGAAGAGGCAGAAATTGTGAGATTAAGGGTTTGCTTGAGGCCTGAGCTTGTGAATCGAATGGAAACTGTGGGTCATGAAGCTGCAGAACAAGATGGAAATGGGTTTCTGCTGCTATAGAGATGGGTTCATGGCTCAGGAGAGATTTGAAGGAAGAAATTGAGAAGCAGATGAGGGTTCTACTCAGATTTGTGTTTGGATTATCTTGTGTTGGTGTTGTAGAATTCTGGTGGTTGAGCAAGGGTCTGTTAATTAAGGTAAATGGTGATGGGGTTGAAATCAAGATGGAGGAGAAATTGAGCTGTCTTGGATTGTTTCAGTGAAGAAGTTTTGGGTGATCTGTTACAGATGGGTTGGTTCTTGGTATTAAGGCCTGGGTATGACTGAGAAGGAGATTGTGATGTGCTCAGGGTTCTGGTGGATTGGCTAAGGAGATGAATGGTGGAGTGCTGTTGCCATTTCAGGTGATGTGTAAAGCTGGTGGCTGATGGAAGCTCTTGAGGCTAGGAGCAACTGAGATAGCAGGTGGGCTATGGTGGAACTGCTGATGCCATGAAGGCACTGGTGGTAACTGCAATGGAGTGAGTTACAAAGGTGCAGGAAGGAATTGGTAGTGAAGGTGTCTCGGTCTGCTTTGGGATTGAAGCGAGAATGGCTCGGTGGACCAATTCGGGTGGAGTGGTGGTTAACTGGGGAGTTTTGCTCGTGGTGTTGAGCTCGAGTCATGTTGTTGGTGGTAATAAGGAGTATGTGCTCAAGTGATAGCTGGAATGGCCTGAGTTTGTGTAAGTGGAGCCTCATGAGCTGGTGATTGCTAAAGTGCCAGGGAGCTGTGCAAATGAACAGGTGGTTCGACTGAGATGGAGTTGCAGTGGTGAAAGTGTGACTCTGGGGTAAAGTGGTTGTGCTTGGTATGAGCTGAAATGAGGTAGTGGAGATGACATTGCTGCAATGGGATTTGAAGAGTGGAGTTGCAGTTAGTGAAGCTACAGATAATGGTGTTGTTGTGTTGGTGGTCTTTGTGATGGTACTGAAATTGCAGCTGGAGGAATGGCAGTAGATGGCTTAGTGGGAAGATGTGACATGAGATATTGGTGCTGCAAATGGATTGAGGCAGAGAATTGCAGGGTATAGCCATTATGGCTGGTCATGCACAATGATTGTCTTTGCAAACCACGGTTTCTTTTGTGCAAGATCGCAAATGCTTTAGGCCAAGGTGACTCAGGCCTGACTCATCTGACAAAACCTGACTCACCTTGATATGAACCTGACTCACTTGACCTGACTCATTCTGACTCAGCTGAGTCTTGACCCGGTTTGACTCAGTGAGTTGACCGAGCTGACCCGGCCGTTCTGACCCGTTGACCGGTGGCCGGTTTGACTTTTCCGGTCACTGAGGCAGTTTCCAGTGACTTTCGTAGGATTCGAGCCATAATCCCGATTTTCCGAGCGTTTTTGGGACAAAATTTCTACACGGGTTTCTCTCCATGGTGGGCCGGGTGAATTTCCAACTAATGGACTTTGAAGACAAAACCTAGTTTTGGAAGGAGAAAAAGACTACAAAAGGGAAGACTTCTACAATTTTTGGGGGGACCACGTCGTATTATTATCACTTCTACTTTATTCTAGGGTTTAGAACCATGAAGTATTTTCTCTTTCTTCTTGTGATGAACTCCTTGAATATGAGTACCTAAGTTTATTATTGGTTATGGAATAGTTGGATTTCACATAATATGATTCTTTGATTCAATATATTAGTTTTGTCTCATATGTATCGTTTGCAATTCTCTGGAAATATTGTTTTATGATTGATTGATTGTTTTGTCAAGTTGCAAATTGGTAGAACTTCTAATCACATCTATTGCTAGTTTAGGGTTTATTATACGCAAAAGTGATATTCCTTGGATACAAGTAGCATAATATGATTATAGTTTGTAGTGATATATTCTTATGATCATATGTGAGTCGTAACCTTTGTTAAATCGGATTAGTGCGCTTTCCACGTTCGATTGCTTTGATTGGCCTGATTTCATAAAACTTAACGCATCTAGGGAATTAAACTTGATTAGTGCTTTTTACACGTTAGGTTGTTCCTTTAGGTAGAATTTATATTCGCATCTTTTAATGTGTTTGTTGATGACATGAGGAGGTTTGCGGGATATTCTTGCGATCAAGGTATTCTAGGGTCTTTGATAAAGTTGAGATTAAAATATCAATTCTAGTTATTGTGTGAAAACATGTTTGTGAATGAAAACGAAATCCGTAACCAATACTTTCTTATCCTTGATTTGATTTGTTTGCTTTACTTTATTTTATTTTATTTTAGTTTATAAAATCACAAAACTACCGGCGTTATTTATAGGGAACCGAAACAATTTGACAACCTAGACCTCTCTGTGGGATCGATCCTTTCTTGCCCTTGCTATATTTATATTTTGAGTAGTAAGAAAGTGTAATTATATTTGTGTCGCTTACGCGGTGTCAGAATTTTGGCGCCGTTGCCGGGGAGGCAGCGGTTGTTAATTGTTTTTGGTTTCTTATTTTTTGTATTTAGTTTTTGTTTTATTTTTTCTTATTTTCTGGGTTTTAACCTTGGTTTGAGAATTATTTCAGGTGCTTATTTCTATGGAAGGAGCATACTATATGGATGGATACGGTTTTCAACAACCTCAACAATATGACAACTACCAATTCCATGGGTATAATCAAAACCAATTCATTGGTTACGACCAATATTCCATGGAACCTTGTGGTTTTCCTCAACAACCTTATGGTGAGTATGTGTGTGAACAACAACAAGGATGGGAGGATTCTTATGCTCTTGAACAAAAAGTCTCTAATTTTATAGATAAAGTTTCCACCTTTTTACAAGAGGAATTTCGAAAAGCTAAAGAGACTACAAACGAGCAACTCCAAGAACTTCGTGAAGGTATGACTATCTTGCGAAGAGACATTGATCAATACAAGGAAGATATGGATAATTCTAATGTGCATATGGTTTGTGATGACTATTTGATTGATGCTAATGTTGAAAAAGGCCAATCCTTGGGCACTTTCGTGGATAATTGTGTAGTTAACTCAACTCTTGATCGTAATAATGATCATTCACCTATTCAAAAGGATGCGTTTGAGATTAGCAACACTAAATTCAGCGAGGAACAATCTTATGTTGACTATGATAGTGACGGTGATTATGATACATTGCTTGAAACAACTCATGGTGACATCTCCAGGAGTCTTTTTGGGATCAAGATGAAGATGAAGAGGAATATGTCGACACTTGTGTAGATTACTCAAGCATTGATCTTAATAATGATCAAGAGCCTATTCAAAGGGTGGAGCTTGAGGATGATGCATTTTCGAGTGTTCTAAAAAAGTTTCTTATGATAAAATTTGAATCCGCAAAAGAGTATGTGCCTTACAACAAGGAGGAATGTGTTGAGAATGAGACCGGTATGACCAATATTGTGGAAGACCCAATTGAGCTTGCAAAGGATTGTAATGATGATGTTTATGTCGATACTTTGGTTAAAGGCGAGAAACGGACGAAGAATGGTTGCAAGGTTTGATAGAGGACCATGATATACAAGAGGTGAATAATTCACTTGAGTTTTCAAGGATGAAGAGGATTAGTGATACAAGAGATTGTGAAAGGTTTATCTAACCCTTTGCCTATTGTTTCTTCTCCTTTACCTCTTATTGGTTTGAATGTATGTGCTTCGAGAATATTGTTGAATGACTTTATTTCGTTTTCCGCCATTAGAGACACTTGATTCTCATACTATCGAGGTTATGGAACCGAAACCGTGGAAGTACCCGACTCATATATTCTTTATACACTTCCAGGTGTGGACAAGAATAAGTGTGGGGGAAGCGTTTATCGGTTCATAGCTTCACTTTTGCTTTATTGTACTAATATTTGTGTGAAGTTAGTGTTTCCAAAACAGGTTCTATGGAAGGATCCCCAACTTTTCAGATTGTTGGTATATGGGGAATGAATCTTGCGAGGATAAAGTCGGGCCGACGACTTTAAAACAAGCGCTTAGTGGGAGGCAACCCACGGTTTTGTATCTCTTATCCTTTTGCTTTTTATTTTTTGTTTCGTTTATTTATTTTTTTACTGTTTTTATATCATATTTGCATCCCTATGTTTAATTTCATTGAGTCCGTAATCTATCTTAGAAGAGAATTTATGACGAATACCTTTTTCGTCAGAAAATTTCAGACTGCGCGTAGTTCAGTCCAGAGACCATAACTGTCAGACCGTTTATCGAAACACTGTGAAATTTTGACACTGTGTAGAAAACACGTAGGTGAACAACTTTTGTGAAATGGAGTTTTCCAAATTCTTACCAATTTGCACAGTTTTTGCGTTTTATCTGCTGTTACGTCAGAATTCAGAACTTTCGGTTTTACACATTGAGGACAATGTGAAGTTTAAGTGTGGGGGAGTATTTATATGTTTGTATAGTTTGTTTTTGACACCATTAGTGGATGGAACCATTTTGAATGCAGAATTTGAGGAACTAATTAACTAAAAGGGAAGAATATAGCTCAGAAATCACAAATTAACATGATAGTTGTTACCATATCTCGGAATATCACCATATCACATTCTATTTTTATTTTTCCATATTTATCTATTGTTCTCTAAGTGCTTTGGTGGGTCACTAAACATCGACGTGTTATTACTGCTAGGATGAAATAGAGTGATTGAGTTACTAAAAAAAAAAAAAAAAAAAAAAAAAAGAAAAAAAAAAAAAAAAAAAAAAAAAAAAAAAACCAATTAGACCAAAACGGAATAAAAAAGACACTTGGGAATAGCAGTATGTGTGAAACGTAGTCCCCTGTCTCCGTCGCCTAAACAAGCGTGGAATGCAGGATCCAAGGCAACTATCATGTACTTGCTGACAAGAAGCATGCGCTTGGATCCAAAAGATCTAATCATACCGTCTAAAAAAAAAAAAAAAAGAGAAATTGGATCCAGGTTTGATCCAATCATATAAAAAAAAAAAAAAAAAAAAAATTATTATTGTGTTGAATAAAGTCACTCTTGGTTCCCTTGTATATGCCAATTGATTTGATGTAGCATTGAATTTAAGTAGCTCAATCCAATAGGATTAGGTTCATCTTAGCGGTGACCTTGTGAGATATGGGAAACATCGAACACTTGTGAATATTCGCCAACATCTACATATTTATCCATCTTCTTTATCTTTTCATTGTGATTGTGGTTTGTTAGTTTCCAGTATTGTGTGGCTTGTTCGACTATCTAATTAGAGTTTATTTACTAATAATTGAATTGAATTTGCAAAGGTACCTCCTCTGTAGTCAATTTGGATTAGTTCATTGATTTGTCACGAATAGACGGAGTTTGAAATATAGGTTTGTAGGTAGACCTCTTGTAAACCTTCACGAGACTATAACTCGTCCACTAGGGACACCTAGGGGTTTAAAGGCTTGTTATTTATGCTAAAATTAACCGTAGCCTCGGCGTCACGGAGTTTATGTATTTGTTTTAGTTTTGTTTTGTTTGATTTGCTCGAGGACTAGCAAAGTCTAAGTGTGGGGGAATTTGATAGGTGTAGAATACACCGTATTTATTATCTAGTATTTATGCTTTCTTTGCGAGTTTTCTTGTAAATTATGTATCTTATATTTGCTTTTGAGTTATTAGGTGCAATGGAGTCATTTGGAGGCGAAAAAAAAGAAGTGGAAATAGCTACAAAAGTGAAGTCACAAGTGGAGAAAGGCCAAAGACCAATTGGAACTCGTTCAAATGCAAGATTTCTACTTTTCATTGTGTAGAGGACGAGAAGAGGAAGACTAAGGGCTAAATGGTCATTTCATAGAGAAGTGCTATTGTCCCCCATTTGTAATGCGTTAAGGGGTAGTCATTACATTAAGGGACAACTCTATCTAGAGGAACACTAAACACGGTAGAGCTAAGGTTAAGGGGTGGTCATTCGGGGTGCCCTTATCACTTTATCGAGAGGGTGCATATATCCTGATTATTCCTACACCTAAACCTAAATCGAAGAAGTTATTTCTTCTTATCATCTTCGTCCGAAAAGGCGGCCATGGAGTTCGAGAGAGCTGAGAGAGAGATTGGGAAGGAAATCGAGTTATTGTGCTCGAATTGATGAGAGAGGAAAATCGAAGAAATGGGGATGGCTACTTTTACATTCAACCGTGAGAATTGAAAGCGGGTTTACATTCCGGGTGAAAAATCATCTAAGTACAGAGAGTCTGTTGCCATTGAACTAGAGGCAGAATGAAGTATGAATTTCGAGAATCGAGAAGGGAGAAGAGGCAGAAATTGTGAGATTAAGGGTTTGCTTGAGGCCTGAGCTTGTGAATCGAATGGAAACTGTGGGTCATGAAGGCTGCAGAACAAGATGGAAATGGGTTTTCTGCTGCTATAGAGATGGGTTCATGGCTCGGGGAGAGATTTGAAGGAAGAAATTGAGAAGCAGATGAGGGTTCTACTCAGATTTGTGTTTGGATTATCTTGTGTTGGTGTTGTAGAATTCTGGTGGTTGAGCAAAGTGCTGTTGAGTGAGGTAAATGGTGATGGGGTTGAAATCAAGATGGAGGAGAAATTGAATTTTGTCTTGGATTGTTTCGGTGAAGAAGTTTTGGGTGATACGTTACGAGATGGGTTGGTTCTTGGTATTAAGGCACAGGTATGAGGAGAAGGAGATTGTGATGTGCTCAGGGTTCTGGTGGATTGGCTAAGGAGATGAATGGTGGAGTGCTGTTGCCATTTCAGGTGATGTGTAAAGCTGGTGGCTGATGGAAGCTCTTGAGGCTAGGAGCAACTGAGATAGCAGGTGGGCTATGGTGGGCTGCGCTGATGCCATGAAGGCAGGCAGTGGTAACTGCACAATGGAGTGAGTTACAAAGGTGCGGGAAGGAATTGGTAGTGAAGGTGTCGGTCTTCTTTGGGATTGAAGCGGGAATGGCTCGATGGACCAATTCAGTCGTGAGTTTGGTGGTTAACAGGGAGTTTTGCCTGTGGTGTTGAGCTCAGGTCATGTTGTTGAGCTGGTAATAAGGAGTATGTGCTCAAGTGATAGCTGGAATGGCCTGAGTTTGTGTAAGTGGAGCCTCAGGAGCTGGTGATTGCTAAAGTGCCAGGGAGCTGTGCAAATGAGCAGTGGTTCGGGGCGAGATGGGTTGCGGTGGTGAAAGTGTGACTGCTGGGGTAAAGTGGTTGTGCTTGGTATGGTGAAATGAGGTAGTGGAGATGACATTCTTTGCAATGGGATTTGAAGAGTGGAGTTGCAGTTAGTGAAGCTACAGATAATGGTGTTGTTGTGTTGGTGGTCTTTGTGATGGTACTGAAATTGGCAATGGAGGAATGGCAGTAGATGGCTTAGTGGGAAGATGTGACATGAGATATTGGTCTTGCGCAAATGGATTGAGGCGGAATTGCGGGGGTATAGCCATTATGGTGGTCATGCACAATGATTGTCTTTGCAAGCACGATTTTTAACTGTCAAGAAGGCGCAAATGGCCTAGGCCAAGGTGACTCGGGCGACTCATCGACAAACCTCGACTCACCTTGATATGAACGACTCTTGACTCGACTCATTCGGCTGGTGAGTCTTGACCGGTTTGACTCGGTGAGTTGGCCAAGCTGACCGGCTGTTCGGCCGTTGACCTGTGGTGGCGGTTTGACTTTTCGGTCACTGAGGCAGTTTCGGTGACTTTTCCAATGGGATTCCAGCCATAATCCCGATTTTCCGTGAGCGTTTTTGGGACAAAATTTCTACACGGGTTTCTCTCCATGGTGGTAGGGTGAATTTCCAACTAATGGACTTTGAAGACAAAACCTAGTTTTGGAAGGAGAAAAAGACTACAAAAGGGAAGACTTCTACAATTTTTGGGGGACCACGTCGTATTATTATCACTTCTACTTTATTCTAGGGTTTAGAACCATGAAGTATTTTCTCTTTCTTCTTGTGATGAACTCCTTGAATATGAGTACCTAAGTTTATTATTGGTTATGGAATAGTTGGATTTCACATAATATGATTCTTTGATTCAATATATTAGTTTTGTCTCATATGTATCGATTTTTGCAATTTCTTGGAAATATTGTTTTATGATTGATTGATTGTTTTGTCAAGTTGCAAATTGGTAGAACTTCTAATCACATCTATTGCTAGTTTAGGGTTTATTATACATGAAAAGTGATATTCCTTGGATACAAGTAGCATAATATGATTATAGTTTGTAGTGATATATTCTTATGATCATATGTGAGTCGTAACCTTTGTTAAATCGGATTAGTGCGCTTTCCACGTTTGATTGCTTTGATTGGCCTGATTTCATAGAACTTAACGCATCTAGGAATTAAACTTGATTAGTGCTTTTACACGTTAGGTTGTTCCTTTAGGTAGAATTCATATTCGCATCTTTTAATGTGTTTGTTGATGACATGAGGAGGTTTGCGGGATATTCTTGCGATCAAGGTATTCTAGGGTCTTTGATAAAAGTTGAGATTAAAATATCAATTCTAGTTATTGTGTGAAAACATATTTGTGAATGAAAACGAAATCCGTAACCAACACTTTCTTATCCTTGATTTGATTTGTTTGCTTTACTTTATTTTATTTTATTTTAGTTTATAAAATCACAAAACTACCGGCGTTATTTATAGGGAACCGAAACAATTTGACAACCTAGACCTCTCTGTGGGATCGATCCTTTCTTGCCCTTGCTATATTTATATTTTGAGTAGTAAGAAAGTGTAATTATATTTGTGTCGCTTACGACAGCGGTCAACCTGGCCAATAATAAATACAGTAGCCCTCTACTCTCCACCCACAGTCCGGAAGCATACATAAATTGATTTTCCATTGAAGGGGACATAAATTAAAATTACTTCGAAATCTTAATAATCTCGAAATTGCTTGATTGATTGAAAACCAAATAATCTGGACTAATCTGTAATCATCCTCATGACTTGATTAAAGGGTTTAACTTCTATGTATCTCTAACCAAAGGATTCTCATGCTCCAAAACTTGTTTTTTACACTCTTGATTCATTGGCATTTATGATTCAAACCTATATACAAGCATATATGCTAGTTAAAATAATCTCCTCGATTTTTAATCAGTGATCTCTTTGTGGTGATCAAATTTTGATCTGTAACATCAGTTCTTCATCAATTAGTTAGCAACATGCTAATCAGGTCCATGATGCTCATTGAATTAAATACTTACAGGTGATCGAGATTGATATGGTTTCGCTTTTTATTTATTTCTTCTTTTGTGGTATTTTTGATGAACATAACCGATCACACAGATGGTGATTAATTTAGTTTCTTAAAATAGTTGGGCGATGATTTAACTCGCACATGGGTGCAGTATTTAACCGAATGGTGAATGAATAACTATTCTATTGCCTAACTTAACTCCCTAACGGTTTGGTTATTTGACTTAGTTGACTAACGGGTCAACGACCCAAACACTAAGATGGACAAACTTAGGACCCAAATCCTCTACTATAGCAAAACTTAGGACCCAAACACTAATTTACTCAAGTAACTAACCCTATAGTTCACTTAGTTCCGTATGTATTCCCACGCCTCCGACTTGTGAATAAGTCACGTACTTGGAACAATTTCATTGGTTCGTATTCCAAACAGTAAAGGAACAACAAATCTGTTTGGTATCAACTCTATTTAACCAAGTGATATGAGTCGTACAAAAGCTCTTGTTTAT
>JAJJWW010017780.1:0-24391 GCA_023531295.1 Papaver armeniacum
TTAAAAACAAAATTTGTTCTCATTAATTTTGTTTTTAATGGCATGATTATAAAAAAGCAGCTTTGAGGTCAGAAAGAAAATACAAGTTTTTATTATTGTTTTTCTTTGAGAATAAAGAGACCAGTTTCGATCAAGATTAGAAAGAGTGAAAGTGATGATTTCTCATTGGTGCGTGAGAGATTGAAGAGAGTTTTATCTCGGCTGTTTTTATCCTGGGCGTTGTGATAAGAAAGAACCGCTTGCACAAAACTCAAGGCGAGCCACGAAACGTCTTAAAGAGAGCGGCACAGTCGTGACTCACCCGATAACTTGTTTTTTGTGTTTAATCCGTGTTTGCATGTGTGAAATCGGCGATTGTACCAACAAAATGTATGGTGATGTTTATTGACGTTTCTGACTATGTAAATCAAGCTGATTATTTAGTGTGTCTTCACATCTCCACGACTATGAGAGATGGAATGAGTCCATGCTGAGCAGATTTAGATCCGTATAATTGGATTTAATCATTAGGGAATATTAAATTGTGGCTAAGGAGGGATCTGCGTTTGGTTTTATACTAAAGCATGTTAAGGATGCTCAGAACATGGAGATTCACTTCTAATAGCGTGATTTAGAAGTGGACATGAGGACGCAGTTTACTCGAAGCCAAGGGCATGGTTATTACTAGCCAGGATTCGAGGGAAGAAATTAACCGACGTGATATTTATTCACATGAGAAGATATGGATCATTGGTGAGACTACTTTGGTTTCACATGGATGAAGTTTGGGCCTGTTTTCGGCTACGAGAAACATAGTGGTCAATTTAGTTGGCGCTGCTTGGGGGATGATCTTTTATATGCAGACTCGGGACATGCTGTTCTGCTACCGTGATACTAAGTATGGTTTCAAAAGAAAGTATGCGGGGCTTCACAAGAGGCACTTTTCATAAACCTTAATCTAGCATTATTAAAATTAAGGGTAATTGTTACGTTTATAGAAATATTGATCATATGATAATTAACTATTGAGAACGTAAAGACCTTAATAATAATATATAAAAAAAAAAATAGTGCTATTTTGGTGAATGGAACATAGACAAGTAGTGTGGCATGATGTCTTATGTTATGGTAACCAATGTGAGAGACTGGTGGGTGGACTCTGGAGCCACCAAGAATGATTTTGAAAACATAAATATGTTTACCTCCTAACAGAGGTTAGGGGATGACGATAGAAACTCTATATGGGTTGCTCATCTGCATCAGAGGTTGCAGAGAAAGAAAAGATTAAGCTGCAACTTACATATTGAAACACTCTCATATTGAGTGAAGTTCTTCTTCTTGTTAGGACATCATGTAAGAATCTTGTCTTTTGTTCTGTTCTTGGTGACAATGGTTTTTAAAATTGGAATAAACTCTGAAAAAACTGTAGTAACTCATGCAATGATTAATCATGTATACGACTGAGGGTCTATATAAACTTACATTCTTTGATGAGTTGAAGACAAATGATTTTTATACTTATATGTGTATGTGACATTGAATGGTTGGCATGATAGACTTGATCATAGAAAATCAATGCACAAATTGGCTTGCATAGGCAGCATACCAAAATTCACTTTAGACATAGGTCATAAGTGTGAAATTTGCGTAGAAAATAAGCATGTTCAAATATCATTCAATAAGATTGTCTAGAGAAATTCTAACCCTTAGAATTAATTCATTAAGACCTAGTTGTGATGATGTTAGATCACACAAGAGGTGGTTATAAATGGTTTCTCACATTCATGACTAATTGTACTGGATACTGTCAGGTATATTTTTCTTAGAGTTAAGGTTGATGTCTTAGAATCCTTTAAGATGTACAAACATGAAATTGAAAACCAGTTATGGGTTCTTACGAGTAAAACCAATAAGTCTGATGAATTCCGTGTTGATTAATTCAGAATTATCTGCAAGCTTGTGGAGGGGAGGCCGTTCTCTTAGTTTGTTATATTCTAAACATAACCTTTAAAGGATCAGATAAAACTTCATATGAATATGGAATGATAGACAACTATCTTACACAAACTTGAAAATGTGGGGGCTCGATGGGACCCAAAATTGATGATGATATTTTTGTAGCTATGTTGAGCATATAAATTTATGGTTGTGAAATATGATATTTCTGACATTGGGTTGAATATAATTATGGAATCTAGGGATGTTGAATTCTTTGAGAATGTTTGTTGTGAAATATGACTCTCGAAAGAGAATTTTAGATGATCCCCTAGATGTGATATCAACCAGTCATTCATTACCTTTAGAGGAAGACGAATCAGATATATAAACTAGAAGACCTAGGTAGGTGGATGAAGGCTACATACAAAATGGATATGTATATTTCTTTGACACCTTTTCACATGTGATTAAAATTACCTCTATTAGGATGTTAATTTTATATATGTTTTTAACAACTCAGAGATACATCAGATGGATGTAAAAAGACCATTTTAAATGGTGAATTAGATAAAGAAATTTACATAAACCAACCTGAGGGCTTTGTAGTGAAAGGTTGTGAAGACGGAGTTTGTAAGTTGAACGAACTTTAAATGGTTTTCAAATAAGCACGTAAGCAGTGACATGAATTTTTTTTGTTCATGTGATAATGAGTAGTGGATTTAGGTTAAGTAACTTGTTAAGGATGCATGTGTATTGTATGCTTGTATGTTGATGATATGTTTATACTTTATACAAACATAGATGTGATTAATTCCACTAAAATTATATGCTGAATGAGAACGTTGACTTGAAAGACTTAGGCCCTGTTGATGTAATCTTAGGGATGAGGATTAGAGAATAATCAAACATTTATAATCTTAGTCGTTCTCATAATATTGAATTTGTGCTTAAGAGATACAATCAGTCTGATTGTAAGCCTGATTGTACTCCGTATGATTATTCTTGTAGTCTCAAGAAAAATAAGGGTAGCGGAGTATCTAACTTGAATACTCAAGAATTATAGGATGTCTGATGAATTTAATAAACTGTAAGAGTTCAGACATTGCCTATATTGTGAGTAAGTTAAGTAGATATACTTGTTGTCCAGAGAGCATTATGATGCACTTAGTAGAGTATTATGGTACCTAAAATACTCTATTACCTTTTGTTTGATTTACGAAAGGTATCTTGTTGTCCTTAAGGGACTTTGTGATGCAAATTGGATAGTTGACTCAGAGGAGTCTAAGTCTACGAGTGGATATACTTTCACTCTAGCAGAAGGGTTTGTTTTTGGAAGATTTCCAAACAGACATATATTGCTCAATTCATTATGGAATCTGAGAGTATTGCGTTAGATAAAGCATGAGAGGGGGCTGAGCGCCTAAGATACTTTTTAGAATATATTCCTCTCTCGGCATTGGCTCGCGCCCCTATATCTATACACTGTGTTAGCCTAGCTTTAATAGCTAAAGCTAAAAACTAACTAATCTCAATCGGCGATATTTCCATTGATTGGATAGAGTCCAAGGAGAATATCGGGTAACCTTTGACGAAAGGTTTGTCCAAGGAGATAGTTAGAATTGCATCGAAGGGGATGGGGCTTAAAGCTCATCAATCAAACTTTCCACGAAGGATACTCAACCTTGCTGACAGGAGATTCCAAGATCAAGGTTTCAAATGAGACAACTAATTTGTGGTGGGTAAAGGTAAACACTATCAGAGAATTTAATTCTCTGTCCCTTCCCTATGGTGTAGACGTGATAGTGTGACTCCGTGTGAAGGATGACTTTTAAGAAGTCTTAATGAGTTCTATAGTTTCAATTTAAGATTGAAGCGGGGTGTAGCAGTAACACTCTTTATGGAAACTCACCTATCTGTATGAGGAAGTGGGGCCGCTTCCTATGAGAATTGAGAGGATTCTCTAGAGCATTCTGAGAAACAGGATATGTCCAGGGCCAAATTGGACAAAACGGCACGAACTTAGAAATGCCAGGAGGATATCATGCGTGGTTGTTATCGCGAATTGCACCAAACGCTAACAGTTCAAGACTATGTTCACTATCTAGCAAGTAGTTCTTGTAACTTCTCACTAAGTAAGGGTTCAAGACCTCATGGACACCTTTACCTATATGGTATTTTTTGTATTCCGTTTTTTTCGTTTTTTATCGAGATTTCATTCATGTGGGGGATTGTTGGAGAAAATGAGTTTTTTAAATAAAAGATTTTTTTGGTCTTGGTGTGATTTGATCGTGGGACCTAAGGGTCTCAATGGATACTCACTCATATTTCTTTGAGTGAATGAAAAGAGCAATCTTTAGTCTCATATTGGGTAAACTAAAGATGTGTGTCCACTATATAACTAACTTCTGGTTAGACCATATAGGTGAGTAGACAAGGGCGGGTAAAAGACAAATCGTTTGAGTTGTGTCTTTATGCGCGGGTGTGACCCACACAAGATCTATAATTTACTTAAAAATATTTTTAATGCTTTAATTAAATTATTTAATTTATTGTTCTACAAGAAAACGAATTTTCTGTTTTTAAAAGAATTCCAAACTTGGTTTACAAGAAACCGAGTCCTTCCTTATTTAGGACTCCTTTGTTTTTCTACTATAAAAGGGAGAGCTCTAGCTCAATTTAAGTACCGATTCTTTTTTTCTCCTTCTGGGTTTTGATTTTACTTCCATCCCCGTTGCTGAGTTCAAGAGTGGGTAACTTGTGTTGTGCTAACTCAAGTTATATCGGGAAGTCTTATCCTGGACACATCTTCGTTTTGAGGGGTTTAGCATTACTCATCTCGAGTATACCCGCGAACTAATGTGTTAAGGACAACTTGTTGAACCTGTGATTCTTCCCTCATCAAGTTGTTTCGGATTAGTTCTTTACATATTACTTTTGATACATCTAACGTGCTGTTAATTGTTGCAAGATTTCAACATATTATTGCGAGCAAGAAGCAAACAAGGAATTTTGACTTAAAATTTTGACAAGTTCAATCTATAAAACTTTGACAATATTTTCTCAATCTTCAGAGAAAAAGAAATTTTGTAGTTGAATACAGACAATCCCATGCCCAAGATATGATATATATTCTTATTTATAAACAAAAATGTACACCTACGCCACTTACACAAACTTTGGTTCTCTGACAGAGATTTTATTGATCTAAAAATACAACTTAATGTTTAGCTATTTATAGCTATGGATACGTAGCCTATAAGTATTCTTGGTTCACAAATATTCTTAACTTACAAGTTATACAGTATTGGATTACAAGTAATAACAATTCAACAATCCCCTGAAGATGGCGCATAGATATCACACATGCCCAGCTTGACAATAGAATCACAAAGCGACTTGTTTGATATTGCCTTAGTTAACACATCTGCCAGTTGCTCTGAATAACGACAAAACGGAACTTCAATAATTTTATGTTCTAACTTCTCATAGATGAAGTTTCGATCAATCTCAACATGCTTGGTTGTTGGAAATATATGTTTTAAAACACAATTTATTTCCATTTATTATTTTAGTTTTTAATAGTCTTAATGATCTTCATAAAAGCAATTTATTATTTGTGATAAATTCCTTGGCCATTTTATGTTATAAGAGTAAATGGTTTTTATTAAACCATATAAATGTTTTCAATAAAATATTTGAAACTATTAAGCATAAAATCAGATTTTTGGGTGGAAAACATTAAGAGAATTTTAATGTGATGTTTTTGGAGTTTTAAAGAAAAATAACAATTTTTTGAGAGAAAGAAAACTAGTGTGTGATCATCACTTGTTTTTCTAGAAATTTGATTCTGAGCAAGAATAGAAGTGTACAAGTATCACATGCTCTCAAAGTGCAAGAGTGATTGTGAGAGAGATTTTACTCCATTTGTTTTATCCTGGGGACGACGCGACATGGAAGAACTGTTTGCACAATTTTGGGCAGAGCCGCGAAACGTCTTAAAGAGAGCGACCTGGTCGTGACTCAGCCATAATATTTTTTTTTATTTGTTTGTTTTATGGTTGTTTTGCAGGCGGATTTCGGAAATTGTTCCAACAATTTTAAGACGTTTTATTATGTCTTAGTGATCAAAAAAAAAAAACGGTTGCTGAAACACGATAAGTATCATTGTTTTATTTGCATGTATTAAATTATTGATGGTTCAATTTTTATTAGCAATTTAACATGATGCTTAGAATTTTTAGGTTACTTGGTAACTAAAATTAAACTTTGATGCCTGATCATAATAGACCGTAGTTGAAACACGTTATAGAGTTTTCTGCTAATATCTTAAACGGAAATGAATTTGGTCCTGAAATTTTTATCGTATATATAAGACATTATGAGGATCTTCAAGTTAAAATTTCATAATTTTTGGAGCCCGAAAAGTATTTTTAAAGTATTTTACAAAACTGAATAACGTTGATTATTTTCTGAAAATTTGGCGGAACCGGCAAATTAATGTTTAGTAGAAATTTAGTTCTCATTATTTTCGGTTTTCTGATCTCTGTGTTGTTTTGGATTCATGTGTAACATGAAACTTTTAAATCATAAACTTATCTTCGAAACCCATTTCGAAATTTTTTTGTTTGGATTTTTGGTTTGAGAGATGTTGAGATTTTAAAATGGATGTGTATGTATGTCCATATGAGTCGTAAAACTTGTGTGAGCATAGAGATTAGAGATGCAAGAAATTGCTTTAAAATCATGTTTTGATTCTACTGATTCATATTCTTGTTCTAGTAATGAAAATATAAGATCATTATTGGAAATCAAACTAATGCGCGACAAATGTTTGATAAAATGCTTAGTAGAAAGTTATAATCTATGACGTTATAACTATAAAACTTTACTTTATTTGATACTTGGAGTTCTAATTTTTATTTGATTTTTAAGTACTTACCTAAGTGCATACCTTACTTATTTTGGGTTACAAATGCTCACATTTAAATGATTGTGACAGGTGATAATTTCACTTACTTGAGCAAGTTTTTGTTTCCCAATGAAAACAAAAATTACGAGTAAATACTAGAGATTAATCGATGTATGGAGCAATGGTTTGCTGATTTCTTTGTTGGTGTGGAAAGAATGGACGTTGGGCTATGACCAGTTGAGATTTCAAAGCAAATGAGGTATGTTTGATGAACAATTTGTAGCTATTGTAGTGATCAAATAGTTGCATTCTACATTGAGAATGAATTGATTCTTCAATGTTAGAATGAGTTGTACGGAAACTAGATATTGAGAATTATTGTTTATGACAATAAATGAGTGACTCATACAAGTTTGGAACTTATGAGATAGAACTTGATACCAAACCAAAACCTAAAGAATAAGAAACCTAGTCAAAATAAATATGAATCCCAAATCTCACCAAGAAATGAACATAATTTTAATTATGAAGTTATTTGCTACGCTTGCATTAAACCAAGTCTTACGACACGACATTGCAAGAATATCAAATATTATTAACAATCTTTTCAATCTAAGTTGATGTGAATTGTGGATACGGTGAGAGGTCGGTATATATTGGTGTTTTAATTACACCATGTTTGTTTTGATAGGTTATGGTTCAAAAGTTGAACGAAATCGTTTGAAAGAAAGTGGTGTTGAGTTATACTCACATCTCTAGGATTCTTGGTATTGGTATGGTCTGAAAAGTTTGCTTCCGGTAGAAGTATCTTGTTAAAGATGTTCATACCATCAAAATGAGAAAGAATCTAGTTTCCGCCTATCTTGTTTTTAACAAGATTGAGATTAAGATTTTTGTTGAACTTGATAATTGCACTACTACAATAAATATGTTATCAATGGAATGGTTGAACCAAATATTGTATTATTTATCTGATATGACTGAAGCTTTGAAGTGCTTGAAATATGTGATTTTATCTTGCTTCTATGAATTTTTTTTTGAGTTAGTGAGCATGATGTGTTTTCCTCTAAAATTTCTTAGAATTTTTTAAGTGACATGTATCAAATTTTACCCAAGTCTTCAAAGCATGTAAACTCCCAATCTTACTAGTTTACAAAAGCATCAGATGAAATAAAATGTTTGAGAATTTTATAAGACTTTTTTGGTGTTTCACGAAGTCTAACTTGGTGACTAAAATTGATCTTTTGAGTAGTGAATAATGCAATGATGTTTTCATGAAAAATGTTTGTTTGGTCGTCCTCTATATTGTGCCAAAAAGGATTTTGAAATTGGATAATTACTTTATTAGTAATGAGTAAGAACACATAACACGTCAAATATGAATTTAGAGAAATTATTTGCGCTTAAAGAAATTATTTATAATTTTGTATGAATGAGGAAACTTTCTAGTTTTTGAATTGGTATCAAACACCGAAATATGACGTCTAACGAAGTCTATAGAAATTTTTGAATGAACGTGGCTAGAAATGCAATTTGCATAAGTAACTTCTCAATTTTATATTTTGGTGTTGATTTGAAGTTTCCTTTGGTCGAGAAATAATGGGGGTTCTCTACCCTATGTATGTTTAATTGCTAAACTTAGATTAAAGAGCTAGCTAGAAATGGAGATCACAAGATCATTAAGAATTGATGTGTAAGTATTAAGACTAAAACAAACTTTAGTCATAATTATTATCTTGTTTGAGATACTTAGCTCCTCATAATTTTAATCTTTGGAAAAAGGTTTTAAGAACCAAATATTTTAGTTTGAAAAATAAAGAAAGGGTAATTAATTTCAATACTTGCTTTCATGTCGCTTGATTTACATTCTTGATTGGTGATGTTGTTTCTACGATGCGTTATTTGTTGTGTATCTTATGTAGAAAAATATATGGAATGTATAAAAGATGAGAATCTATGTAGACCAAGCATGAAAAATTGTGTAGTTTCTACAAGAACGGAATGGATATAAGTTAGATAAGTCATCATCATATATATTCTGAAGAAAACTTTGAAACAATTGAATGAGACAAAATTAATTTTTTGATTAGTTTGAAGAATTTTAGAATTTTTGAAAATGAAATGCATAACGCTCGTTGTTGTATATGCATAAGTGATTTGTGGAATTTAAATTCTAACTTATATGATGTTAATGAAAATGAGAACATGCTTAGTTTACTACTTGACATGAAAGACTTGAGGGAAGATAGTGTATATGCTTGAATTGAGTTTGTTCTTCTCTTGAATATATTTAATACAATGGAAAGAAATATAAATATATATAGTCTAACGTAAACTACTTTTCACTCATTTGATTTAGTGCCAAATTTTTTGAGATTGTGTGTGATTGCACTAGAAATGAGTTTGATAGCATGGCATTGCTTCTGATAGCATGTCATTGCTTCTTGATACATGATAGACTATATGTATATTACTTCTGTAGTGGAGGTTACATATATGCAGATTTACTAATAATCCATGTATGGATAATTATTAAAACATTGAGAAGGTTATGAGGTGTCTGAAAAGAACCTTAAACCTAGAAATACACTATATAAAAATGTTTACCGCAATCCTTTAAGGATATTATTGCGATGCTGATTGAGATATCCTCTCAAATGAATCCTCTAAGGGATGGAGTGATTCAGTCCTCTACTAGATAGAGGAAGAACAAACATATTAATCCAATGTGATAGTACCACGGCTATTGCAAGAGTTGAGAACCGTTAATTACAACGGTAGAGTCGACATATAAGGTGATATAAAGCATTTTTTATGCTATGAGAGTGGATTATATATGGTCTAAAAAGAGTTATCGTTGATCCTTTGACGAAAGGATTAATAAGAAGGTGTGAATACATCTTATGGGATGATGTTGATGCCCATTGAGAATTGAGTCATTTGTGATGGATACCCACCTAGAAATAGGTTCAAAGGGATTAACGATTCACAAATGATATGGACATAGTTGTTCGTGATTGACACCCAACCTATAACTCAAGATTCCAAAAGTAGGTTCAAAAGGTAATCCCTACCTATGAATGGAAATCCCAAAATGTAGGTTCAAATGGGACTAGTCACGGATTATATGTAGACACAGAATCATGCTTTTGAGAATTCATCCCACGCATGTATCCTGAAGCGAGTTAAGGTTGAGTTTTTGTTTCTAAAACTCTTAATGATGTCTATATCTCTATTTAGAGTGGGGTACTTAGCTATAGGAGTACTCTTGATAGACTCACCTATATGAATGTGAAAGTGTGGACGCTTTCTATGAGAATATGGGCAGTTCTCTATATCATTCATTAAACCGATATTCAAGCACAGGGCCGTAATGTGCTGGCTTTAGACTTTACACTAGCATAGTTTTGTGTGTGTTAGACAATCTTCTTATCTCCTAGAGTTCAAATACTTACGTTTACTCTATGGTTAGACTTTTTGAGAGCCTAACACTATGTAAAGGTTCAAAATCGAAAGATACCTTTACTTATGCACAACACTATGTATATAGATCTTGCTCAATGTGATAGGTGTAGAATACACCGTATTTAATATCTAGTATTTATGCTTTCTTTGCGAGTTTTCTTGTAAATTATGTATCTTATGTGTGCTTTTGAGTTTATTAGGTGCAATGGAGTCATTTGGAGCAAAAAGAAGTGGAACTCGCTCAAATATTGGATTTCTTCTCATCATGGTGACAAGAGCGGAAAGGTGAAGCTATCGGCGAAAGAACGAGGCCAATCCGGTTCTGTACGAGAAGGTTACGAGCAAAAGCAACACTTAAGCTTGTCAGTTCCCAAGGACTGACAGTACAAAACGAGTTTTGTTCAAGTGAATTGTCACTGTGGTGGCCTGTATCCATCTGCTGGGTGCCTATAGAAATTCGTTCTTACCTAGCCCAGATTTCAGAGAAGATGATTATCTCAATCATTCTTCACAAACTCAGAGACGAGTTGAGCTATGGCGGCACCGTTTTATCAGAGAGATTGAGAGTGAAGAAGGAGTGCTGCTCGAGTTCAAGGAAGAATTGAGAGAGAGGGACATTGGGTACAAACCAATTGGTAAGAAGACCACAGAGTCTGTGATAGAAGTTGAAGGTTTTGGCTAAGGAAAATCCATTGTAAAAGAAGGTCGTCCTGTCATCGATGTTTGGCTGTTCAACCGAGATGAAGAGTATCAGGAAGCTAAGAGTTGTGGGAATGATGGGTTTCGAATTGAGGAGCACAAGGTGAAGTTCAGCTGAGAAAGACAGGGATGAAGACAAGCTCACTGCCATTGTTCGATTGTAGACCAAATGGAGATTAAAGCAGAGATTTAAGTACGAAATCGGCAAGGAAAGTGGGTTTGTCTTCAATTCGATTTTGCGGAGTTGAATGAGAGCTCGGCCAATAGCGAGAATGGCCGATTTTGAATTGTCAGTTCATGGCACATTATGTGTTTGATAGACGGGCTGAACCAGTCTGCTGCCTTTCTTGTCACTCAACCAGCACCTGTTGCAATTGGTTTGCAGTGAAGCAAGAAGATGCAGAATAGGGCTGTTGAGTGAGAGCTATTGAGGTTGTGTATAGGCAACCACAAGAGAAGGCACTGCCGGTGTACAGGGAATGAGACAGAAGGCATTAATGGAAGGTTAAGCTGCTGCAGTGAGCTGAAATAGCAGGGAGAATGAAGCTGAATTGTGCTGGGAGTTGGCAGTGAACTAATGGTGCAAATGAGCTGCAGTGAGGCACTGGTGGTTCGATGCGCAAGTCAGGGGATGCAGCTGTGATGGTGGAAGATGCTCATTGCATTGTTGCCACTGCTTGATGGTGGTAGTTGCAATGAAGTGAATACAAGTGCAATGGAGTTGGAGAGAATCTGAGCCAATGATTGAAGCAGAAGCGGTGAGCATTACGGGAGAAGCCGATGATAGCTACGGCTAGAATTGGTGGTTATGAACATTGCAGGCTAAAGCTGAAAGTCGGTGCATTGTGCACAGTAATCAGTACCAGGCTAACGAGAGTTACGGGGCTACAATGGAAATGGAATAAAGTGCGGGTAACAGGCTTTGCGGTGGTTTTTATTATGTTGCGGTTGGAGTGCGGGTGGAATGCAATTGCAGTATGAAAACTGGAGTTTGAGAAGAACAAGGAAATGGGTACGTAATTCGATTTGGTTGTGTGTTGCCGCTAAGGGTGCACAAGGAGGAAGATGTGTCTTTGCCAAGCTTAATGCTCGAAGTTGTCGCATGCAATGTCGAAGTGGAGAAGGAAGCGTCTTGCACGCAAGGATTGGAGGATTGGCTCAAGTGTGTTGCCCGAGCTAAATTGCAGGTGAATCAGAGGAATTGCTGCCCCGAAACAAGCCAATGGGAATGTTGGGGAAAGTTAATGAAAGTTCGGTTGAGAATGGATTTTGAAGTTGCAGAAAGTGTAAAAAACGGAGCGAGAATGGCGCAGTGAGCATAGTTCCAGAGCCGGATTTCAGAGGTTAAAGTGTCGATCGCAATATTTCGGTGAATCGCGAGGGGGTATGAGTCGGATGCAGAGTCGGCGAATGGGACATATGGGCTACGAGTCACGCTTTTGGGTGCGTTTTCGCAAGGAATGAGAAGTTAGGTTTGGTGGTATTTTTGTGAATGTTTGAATTGCAGAGAAGCGAGTTGAGATAGATCTGGAAGTGTAAAATGTCTTGTGACAGCTTCAGTAGCCGGAGGCAAGTTCAGGTGGTCGGAGACAAATTTCCGGCGACGATTCCGGCGACGGCGACCGGATTCCGGCGATGACGTCAGCAATCCGGCGACCCAGTTTTTAACCCAGAATTTCCAGAGACCTATTTTCACTCCCCGGGCTTGGTGGACCAACTTGGAGACGGGTTTTGAAGAATCAACCTAATTTTGGGAAAGTATCCTTATGGGGAGAAAAGCATATAAATAGAAAATTCTTTTCTAAACCTAGATATATCTCCATTAGGGAGACTTCTACTTTTGTTCTAGGGTTTCACATGATAGGTTCTTCTAAACTTTCTATGATGATTTCCAAAAACACAAGTAACTAAGTTTTTATTATTGGTTGAAGATGTAGTTGGATTTTGCAACCAAGTTATGATTTTTATGAATTAGTTTTCTCTCAATATTATCGTTTGATTTCTACGGGTTATAATAATTGCATGATTGAAGTATTGCAATATGATTGAATGTTTGTTTAGTCGAGTCTAGAATTGATTGAACTCACATCCATATCTATAGCTATTTTAGGGTTTTCATCGAGCGATAACCTTGAATACGAGTAGCATGATATGATTCTAGGTTGTAGTGATACATCCTTGTATTCATATGTAGAAATTGACCTTTGTTGAATTGTTTGCGCAATGTATTTCAATTGCATTGATTAGCCTATTTTGAAAACTTAATGCTCCTAGGAATTGAACTTGATTAGCGCAAGGCGTTAGGTTATTCTTTAGGTAGAATTCACATACGTGAATTCTAAATGTGTGTGTTGATAACTTTGGAAATTATTTTAGTATTCTTGCAATAAGGTATTCCATGGCTTTTGATGATGGAGAGATTAAATACGAATTCTATTCATATATTCATAAACTTGTTTACAATTGAAGATGAAACCTTTATCCAATATTTTCCCATCCTTGATTTGCATACTTTATTTGCTTTTGTTTATTTTTATTTACACAATCGTGAAATTCTTAGGGTGTTTTATATAGAAACCATAACAATTCGACAACCTAGACCTCTCTTCAGGATCGATCCTTTCTTGCCCTTGCTATATTTATATTTTGAGTAGTAAGAAAGTGTAATTATATTTGTGTCGCTTACGCATACAGCGATCAATTTTGGCGCCATTCTTGGGAGGCGGCGGTTGTTAATTGTTTTTGGTTTCTTATTTTTGTATTTAGTTTTGTTTTATTTTTTCTTTCTTTGGTTCTTATTCGAGTTTTGAGAATCTCGTTTCAGGTACCAATTTCTATGGACGGAGCTTATTGGAGCAATCAATACGGCTTTCAACCTCAACAACATGAAAACTATCACCCTTATGGGGAGTATAATCAAAACCAATCCTTGGCTATGATCAATACTCCACGTACCCTATGAGTTATTCTCATACATATCAACCTTCTTATGGTGGTTATGTAAGTGAGCAATCACAAGGAGGGGAGAATAGTTGTTTTCCTTATAATATTTCCTCTAATTTGGTAGATGAGATGCAACAATTTATGGACAGCATGGAGTCAATTTGTGGACAACCAAGCATGGAACCAATTTCATCGACCGAATGTGCTCATGGTATGTTTGGCCCAATTTCTGATCGTAGTTATGATCATCCACCCATTCAAAGGGAATATAATTGGCCTAACAATACGGAGGTAAGTAATTCTACTTTGTCTATGTCGAATGAGTTTTACCAACAAATGGAACACTATATTCAGAATTTGGATGGAACACTCCAAGAGCTTCAAAAAGGTGTTTCCACTTTAAGACAAGGCATTGATGAGTACAAGGAGGAAATGAATAATTATGTTGAAAAAGGCGAACCTTTGGGGACTTTCGTTGATATTTGTGTAGTTAACTCAACTCTTGATCGTAATAATGATCATTTACCTATTCAAAAGGATGAGTTAGAGATTAGCAACACTAAATTCAGCGAGGGTCAATCTTATGATGACTATGATAGTGATGACGGTGATTATGATACATTGCTTGAAACAACTCATGGTGACATCCCCGAGGTATGTACAATGGAGTCTTTTTGGGATCAAGATGAAGACGAAGAGGAATATGTCGACACTTGTGTGGATTACTCAAGCATTGATCTTAATAATGATCAAGAGCCTATTCAAAGGGTGGAGCTTGAGGATGATGCATTTTCGAGTGTTCTAAAAAAGTTTCTTATGATAAAATTTGGATCCGCAAAAGAGTATGTGCCTTACAACAAAAAGGAGTGTGTTGAGAATGAGACCGTTATGACCAATATTGTGGAAGACCCAATTGAGCTTGCAAATGATTGTAATGATGATGTTTATGTCGATACTTTGGTTAAGGCAGAAACGGACGAAGAATGGTTGCAAGGTTTGATAGAGGACCATGATATAAAAGAGGTGAATAATTCACTTGAGTTTTTCAAGGATGAAGAGGATTCGTGATACAAGAGATTGTGAAAGGTTTATCTAACCCTTTGCCTATTATTTCTTCTCCTTTACCTCTTATTGGTTTGAATGTATGTGCTCGAAAACATTGTTGAATGACTTTGTTTCTCGTTTTCCGCCATTAGAGATACTTGATTCTCATACTATGCAGGTTATGGAACCCGAAACCGTGGAAGTACCCGACTCCTATATTCTTTATACACTTCCAAGTGTGGACAAGAATAAGTGTGGGGGAAACTTTTATCGGTTTGAAGCTTCACTTTTGCTTTATATTACTAATATTTGTGTGAAGCTAGTGTTTGAAAAACAGGTTCTATGGAAGGATCCCCAACTTTTCAGATTGTTGATATATGGGGAATGACTCTTGCAAGGATATAGTCGGGCTGACGACTATAAAACAAGCGCTTAGTGGGAGGCAACCCACCGGTTTTGTATCTTTACCTTTATTTTTTTTTTTTTATTTTTTTTTTTTTATGCATTTACTTTTATCTTTATTTTCTTGTTTTTGCATATCATTTGCGGAATTTCCCACCTTGAACCTTCTTTGACTTATTCAATTTTTTATTGAGGACAATGTAAAGTTTAAGTGTGGGGAGCATTTGTATGTTTTAGTTTGTTTTATGTATAAAAAAAAAAAAAATAGAAAAACCAAGAAAAAAATTGTGCTTTTGAACTCCGAAATCTAGAAACTTGTGCATTTTTAGATGACACCATTAGTGGATGGAACCATTTTGAATGCAGGAGTTGAGGAACCAATTAACTAAAAGGGAAGAATATAGCTCGAAATCACAAATTAACATGATAGTTGTTACCATATCTCGGAATATCACCATATCGCATTCTATTTTTATTTGTCCATATTTATCTATTGTTCTCTAAGTGCTTTGGTGGGTCACTAAAAATCGACGTGTTATTACTGCTAGGATGAAATAGAGTGGTTGAGTTACTAAAAAAAAAAAAAAAAAATGAAAAAATATAAGAAAAGAAAAAAAAAATTGAAAAAGAAAAGAAAAAAAAAAAAGACCGACCAATTAGACCAAAACGGAATAAAAAGACACTTGGGAATAGCAGTATGTGTGAAACGTAGTCCCTGTCTCCGTCGCCTAAACAAGCGTGGAATGCAGGATCCAAGGCAACTATCATGTACTTGCTGACAAGAAGCATGCGCTTGGATCCAAAAGATCTAATCATGCCGTCTAAAAAAAAAAGAGAAATTGGATCCGGTTTGATCCAATCATAAAAAAAAAAAAATTATTATTGTGTTGAATAAAGTCACTTTTGGTTCCCTTGTATATGCCAATTGATTTGATGTAGCATTCAAGCACCAGTAGCTCAATCCAATAGGATTAGGTTCATCTTTGTGACCTTGAGACAGATATGGGAAACATCGAACACTTGTGAATATTCGCCAACATCTACATCTATATCCATCTTCTTTATCTTTTCATTGTGATTGTGGTTTGTTAGTTTCGAGTATTGTGGCTTGTTCGACTATCTAATTAGAGTTTATTTACTAATATATGAATTGAATTTGCAAGGTACCTCCTCCGTAGTCAATTTGGATTCGTTCATTGATTTGTCACAAATAGACGGAGTTGGAAATATAGGTTTTGTAGGTATATCTCTAGTAAACCTTCACGAGACTATAACTCGTCCACTAGGGACACCTAGGGGTTTAAAGGCTTGTTATTTATGCTAAAATTAACCGTAGC
Source organism: Papaver armeniacum (assembly GCA_023531295.1). Lineage (NCBI taxonomy): Eukaryota > Viridiplantae > Streptophyta > Magnoliopsida > Ranunculales > Papaveraceae > Papaver > Papaver armeniacum. The sequence continues at coordinate 16,717 of JAJJWW010017780.1, forward strand.
CTCGACGTCACGGAGTTGTTGTATTTTATTGTTTTGTTTGATTTGCTCGAGGACAAGCAAAGTCTAAGTGTGGGGGAATTTGATAGGTGTAGAATACACCGTATTTAATATCTAGTATTTATGCTTTCTTTGCGAGTTTTCTTGTAAATTATGTATCTTATGTGTGCTTTTGAGTTTATTAGGTGCAATGGAGTCATTTGGAGCAAAAAGAAGTGGAACTCGCTCAAATATTGGATTTCTTCTCATCATGGTGACAAGAGCGGAAAGGTGAAGCTATCGGCGAAAGAACGAGGCCAATCCGGTTCTCACGAGAAGGTTACGAGCAAAAGCAACACTTAAGCTTGTCGGTTCCCAGGATCGATAAAGTACAAAACGAGTTTTGTTCAAGTGAATTGTCACCGTGGTGGCCTGTATCCATCGCTGGGTGCCTATAGAAATTCGTTCTTACCAGCCCAGATTTCGTAGAAGATGATTATCTCAATCATTCTTCACAAACTCGAAGACGAGTTGAGCTATGGCGGCACCAGTTTTATCGTGAGAGATTGAGAGTGAAGAAGGAGTGGCACTCGAGTTCAAGGAAGAATTGAGAGAGAGGGACATTGGGTACAAACCAATTGGTAAGAAGACCATGAGTCTTCGTGATAGAAGTTGAAGGTTTTGGCTAAGGAAAATCCATTGTAAAAGAAGGTCGTCTGTCATCGATGTTTGGTTGTTTCAACCGAGATGAAGAGTATCGAAGCTAAGAGTTGTGGGAATGATGGGTTTCGAATTGAGGAGCACAAGGTGAAGTTCAAATTTGAGAAAGACAGGGATGAAGACAAGCTCTTTTGCCATTGTTCGATTGTAGACCAAATGGAGATTAAAGCGAGTAGATTTAAGTACGTAAAATCGCAAGGAAAGTGGGTTTGTCTTCAATTCGATTTTGCGAGGTTGAATGAGAGCTCGGCCAATAGCGAGAATGGCCGATTTTAATTGTCAGTTCATGGCACATTATGTGTTTGATAGACGGGGTGAACCAGTCTGCCCGCCCTTTCTTGTCACTCAACCAAGACTGTTGCAATTGGTTTGCAGTGAAGCAAGAAGATGCGAGAATAGGGCTGTTGAGTGAGAGCTATTGAGGTTGTGTATAGGCAACCACAAGAGAAAATCTTAGGTAATACCAGGAATGAGCCAGGGAAGGCATTAATGGAAGGTTAAGTCAGCTGGTGAGCTGAAATAGCAGGAGAATGAAGCCGAACCAGCCGGGAGTTGGCGGTGAACTAATGGTGCAAATGAGCTGCAAAGTGAGGCTTTGGTGGTTCGATGCGCAAGTCGGGGATGCAGTTTGTGATGGTGGAAGATGTCAGCCGCTGTCACAGCTTTCTGGTGGTAGTTGAATCAAGTGAATACAAGTGCAATGGAGTTGGAGGAATTCGAGCCAATGATTGAAGCCGAGAAGCATTTGAAAGCATTACGGGGAGAAGCCATGGATAGCTACAGCTAGAATTGGTGGTTATGAACATTGCAGGCTAAAGAAAGTCGGTCATTGTGCGCGAGGTAATTCAGTACTGATCGCAGTTACGGGCTACAATGGAAATGGAAGAAGCAGTGTAAATGCCACAGCTTTGCAGGTGGTTTTTATTATGTTGCAGCTGGAGTGCAGGTGGAATGCAATTCTGGTATGAAAACTGGAGTTTGAGAAGAACAAGGAAATGGGTCTGTAATTCAGATTTGGTTGTGTGTTGCCGCTAAGGGTGCACAAGGAGGAAGATGTGTGCTGCCAAGCTTAATGCTCGAAGTTGTCGCAGCCGCAATGTCGTGGTCGAGAAGGAACGTCGATGTCACACTGAAGGATTGGAGGATTGGCTCAAGTGTGTTGCTCGAGCTAAATTGCAGGTGAATCGAGAATTGCCGCCACTTCGAAACAAGCCAATGGGAATCACAGGGAAAGTTAATGAAAGTTCGGTTGAGAATGGATTTTGAAGTTGCAAAGTGTGCGAAAACGGAGCGAGAATGGCGCACGTGTGAGCATAGTTCCAGATAGAGGATTTCGCAGGTTAAAGTGTCGATCGCAATATTTCGGTGAATCGCGAGGGGGTATGAGTCGGATGCAGAGTCGGCGGCGGACATATGGGCTACGAGTCACGCTTTTGGGTGCGTGCCGCAAGGAATGAGAAGTTGGGTTTGGTGGTATTTTGTGAATGTTTGAATTGCATAGAGAAGCAAGAGTTGAGATACCGGAAGTGTAAAATGTCTTGTGATGCCTTCGTGGCGGAGGCAAGTTCAGGTGGTCGGAGACAAATTTCCCATGACGATTCCATGGCGACGGCGACCGGATTCCGGCGATGACGTCAAGAATCCGGCGACCCGTACTTTTTAACCCAAAATTTGGTGAGACCTATTTTCACTCCCTGGGCTTGGTGGACCAACTTGAGACGGGTTTTGAGAAGAATCAACCTAATTTTGGGAAAGTATCCTTATGGGGAGAAAAGCATATAAATAGAAAATTCTTTTCTAAACCTAGATATATCTCCATTAGGAGACTTCTACTTTTGTTCTAGGGTTTCATGATAGGTTCTTTCTAAACTTTCTATGATGATTTCCAAAAACACAAGTAACTAAGTTTTTATTATTGGTTGAAGATGTAGTTGGATTTTGCAAACAAGTTATGATTTTTATGAATTAGTTTTCTCTCAATATTATCGTTTGATTTCTACGGTTATAATAATTGCATGATTGAAGTATTGCAATATGATTGAATGTTTGTTTAGTCGAGTCTAGAATTGATTGAACTCACATCCATATCTATAGCTATTTTAGGGTTTTCAATGAGCGATAACCTTGAATACGAGTAGCATGATATGATTCTAGGTTGTAGTGATACATCCTTGTATTCATATGTAGAAATTGACCTTTGTTCAATTGTTTTGCGCAATGTATTTCAATTGCATTGATTAGCCTATTTCTCAAACTTAATGCTCCTAGGAATTGAACTTGATTAGCGCAAGGCGTTAGGTTATTCTTTAGGTAGAATTCACATACAGCTCTAATGTGTGTGTTGATAACTTTGGAAATTACGGAGTATTCTTGCAATAAGGTATTCCATGGCTTTTGATGATGGAGAGATTAAATACGAATTCTATTCATATATTCATAAACTTGTTTACAATTGAAGATGAAACCTTTATCCAATATTTTCCCATCCTTGATTTGCATACTTTATTTGCTTTTTGTTTATTTTTATTTACACAATCGGAAATTCTTCCGGTGTTTTATATAGGAAACCATAACAATACGACAACCTAGACCTCTCTGTGGGATCGATCCTTTCTTGCCCTTGCTATATTTATATTTTGAGTAGTAAGAAAGTGTAATTATATTTGTGTCGCTTACGACAGCGATCACAATGTTTTAAAAATATAAGTGGGGGATTGTTGGAAATATATGTTTTAAAACACAATTTATTTCCATTTATTATTTTAGTTTTTAATAGTCTTAATGATCTTCATAAAAGCAATTTATTATTTGTGATAAATTCCTTGACCGTTTTATGTTACAAGAGTAAATGGTTTTTATTAAACCATATAAATGTTTTCAATAAAATATTTGAAACTCTTAAGCATAAAATCAGATTTTTGGTTGGAAAACATTAAGAGAATTTTAATGTGATGTTTGGAGTTTTAAAGAAAAATAACAATTTTTTGAGAGAAAGAAAACTAGTGTGTGATCATCACTTGTTTTTCTAGAAATTTGATTCGAGCAAGAATAGAAGTGTACAAGTATCACATGCCTCAAAGTGCAAGAGTGATTGTGAGAGAGATTTTACTCTATTTGTTTTATCCCGGGGACGACGGACGTGGGAAGAACCTGTTTGCACAATTTTGGGTGAGCCATTAAACGTCTTAAAGAGCGACACCGGTCGTGACTCAAACCATAACATTTTGTTTATTTGTTTGGTTTATGGTTGTTTTGCAGGCAGATTTCGGCAATTGTTCCAACATTGGTTCTATCGTATTGAACAGGATTTTGTGCAATCTTAATTGTTGACTGATTATCACAAAATAACTCTATAGCACACTCGGTGAATATATAGAATTTGGCTGTTCATGGATGGCCGAAGCTCTCTTTATTAGCAGGGCTTAATTGTGGTTGACACTCTAACCCTCCCTAAGCTCCATTTTATTTTTTTTTTTTTTGATCGACCAGCAAAGGAAATTGAACCCTTAACTCCATTGTTACACGATCTATGATGATGAATTTTTGAGTCCCATTTTGTACGCAGTCTACACTGTGTGTTCGGCGACATTTCAATCCCATCCATTGATTCAATTTTGGAATTATGTAATTACTCCTTAAATAGAATGTGCCCAATGGATCCCAGTTTTTGGGGCTTCGGATCACCTGTCCCCGTTTTCGGTGTCTCTTCGTGTCCCATCGCTAAATAGTCGACATGTGTCTGCTAATACTTACTTCAAATATTCAATCGTTGAACAGTTAGGAATTTGAGTAATTAAAGGAAAAAATAGTCAAAGATATATTGGCTTACCATTTTTGGTTGAAAATCATAAATTATTTCTCCTTTGTTATGTTTCAAGGAACTGAAATCTCCATCATCCCGTTACCCTCATGTGTAGTTCATTATCTTGAATGTTCAAGACTGTTACCGGAATATCTTTAGTTTAAGTCAAGAACAAAATACACATTCTCGAACTCGAACTCCCTTAAAATGTTAGTTGCCACCGTCGAGTCTGCCATTACCATGATCATTATATAAAATTCAAAGTAATAGTTAATCATCATCCTGATGGGTCAATTTTTGGTAGTAACTAATGGTCTATAACATTGTCCATTAGGATATTATTAGTATAAAATGCTATCAGAACCAATTTGTATTTCAAAGCTAAAAACTGGATCAAACTGTGAAATCTTCATCTGGATGATGAGCTTGATCAGTACTAGTGTTGCTAAATAGTCCATCACGTTCAAGTATTTGATCACCATTGGTTTTCCTATTTCCATTCCATTGAGGATGTTGAATTTATTTGAAGATTCCCATTAGAAGATCATGGAACACAGAACACTTTTTGGTTTCATTTTTATGGTGTATGTGTATTTCGATAGATTACTTGTTCTTTATACATGAAATCCAGAAGCTATACACAAGTAACCAGGTAAGAAATTCTCGCCAAGAATATGTTTTGGTCGGAGATATTAACGAATATGGTAAGTGAAGATATTTTTTTATTTTTTTCCTTTAATTACTCAATTTAGTAGTTGTTCACAGATTTTGTATTTAAGATAAATATGAATGGACACATGTCAATTTTTTAACATTGGGACACGAAGAGACACCGAAATGGGGGACAGGTGATCCGGAGCCAGTTTTTGGGGGAAAAAATGCTAGTAGTACCTAGCTATATATGGCAAGAATACAACAGGTATATGAGACAGAAATGAACAATGCAGGAAAAATCCACTCTAGTGCAAATGGCGGAGCTACATACAAGTTGAAGTTGTGGGTGGTCGTGGGCCGTGGCTAACCCAAGATTTAGGAGAATAGTGAATGTGTACGTGATAAGTGCGTCAGTACCAGTCCAACATGATATGGTCCAACATTAAAAATTCAGAAGGTCACATTAATTTTGTAGTTCAATTGAATTTGCACTTGCAATTGCAAAATATGCAAAATATATATCAATGAACTGCCGATCAAGAAACCGGATAACAGACGTGACTTATTTTTGGCCATATTTCAAAATTTCCATTTATTTTTAAAGCCAAATTTGGAATTTATTCTCTCACTAATATGTATGCGGACAAATTTGGAAGCAAGATTATTTCCTTTCGAAAATAATTCGCTTACTTACCTTTTAAAAGTTTGATTTCCAAAATCAATCCTAGGAGTTAATTACTAGTACATGGATTGAATCTGTATAAAAAGAATATCATCCATCTTGTTTTTCGTAAAGAGAAACGATGAATAAATCATCTTCATTAATTTTCTTATTCCTTCTGCTTGTTCTCAACCTTCACAGAGTTGTTGTTGCAAATGGTGATGTAGTCGCTTATGTATGCAAGAATGCATCAACAACAACGGATATCATGTTAAGTTACGATTTCTGCGTGTCAGCTCTTGAATCAAATCCTAAAAGTAAGACTTCAGATCTCTTGGGACTTGGTGTAATATCAATGGAGTTAATTGCAAACAATGCAACCAATCTTTTACCGTATATTGGTAAACTTCTTGAAGAGGGAAAAAAAGAACGGTTCGTTAAGCAAGCTTTAGATACTTGTTTGGAAGTTTATGCGGATGCCAGTCGTTCTGTTGAAGATGCCATTAAAGATTTCAAAGATAAAGTTTATTATGATGCTCGTGCCTAAATTATCGGGTGCGAATGACTATTCGGTTGCTTGTGAAGATACGCTTAACGAACGAAATTTAACATTTCCATTGAGGAAACAAGTTGATGATTTTGGAAAGCTAGTTGATATTTCTCTTGCCATTATTGATTTGGTAGAATCGAAGGCTAGTTGATATTTCTCTTATCATTATTATCCTCAAGGCATTTTTATGGGCCCCTCAAAAGGATTTAGGGGGCCAACAACAAAACAAAATAGGGTCACCCAAACCTAAAGTGAGTTACCCCTTATCTCATGTATTTCTTAATGGTAAAATTGCCCTTACATAATCGGTAGATAATATATTATTTTTATCCTCCGAATGCATTCGGTGGACAAAATCAGAAGCATGTGTCCGAATGTAGTGGGTGCAGTATTTGAATGAAATTTGTTTCATTTTTTTCCCTAGGGTTTTTCTGTTTTTTCCCAGATTCGGGAGATATTCATGATTTTAAACTCCCGAATGTAGTCGTGTTCTTCATTTCTCAAGAACATCGACAGTATTTGTGAGATAGAATTATAGGTTAACTTCCGATTATTACAAGTTCAAAATTTGAAAAATCTCTGTTTATCCAAAATTATGATTTTTGGGCCACCGTATATTCGGGAGTTTATTCAAATGACATATCTTCCGAATATTACTACGACAGAACCTACCATGACATGGCTCTAGGTGGTTCCAAGGGCCATTTTATAAGGTTAGGCAACATACATTCTGGTAGTAAATTTAACTTCCGAATGTATATTGGCCCTCCAAATGAGATTTTGCCAAGATCCTAAAATTTTCGAACTTTTGGTACTACCATAATCGTTTTGTAAAGTGTGTTACTTTAACTTCCGAATATACTCAATTTTTGAATTTTAGCACTACCATAATCGATAGTAAATATAACTTCCGAATGTGTATTGGCCCCAAAATGAGATTTTGCCAAAATCCTAAAATTTTCGAACTTTGGTACTACCATAATCGGAAGTAGATTTAAAAACCAAAACCTCCGAATGTATGTTGGCTAACCTTCTATAATGGCCTTTGGAACCACCTAGATCCATGGCGTGGTTGGTTTTGAACTTGTCATATTCGGAGGATAAGTCATTTGAATAAACTCCAGAATATACGATGGCCCAAAAATCAGAATTTGGGAAAAATTGAGATTTTCTCGGGTTTTGAACTTCACATAATTGGAAGTAAATTTAAAAACTAAAACCTCCGAATGTATGTTGGCTAACCTTCTACAATGGCCTTTGGAACCACCTAGATCCATGGCGTGGTTGGTTTTGAACTTGTCATATTCGTAGG